>BRXU01000053.1:367500-391018 GCA_030267565.1 Pleodorina starrii
TACGACAGGCTTCGGAGCAGGCACCAAACACCGACGCACCTGTTCGCCTTGGCTACCTTCTCAGAGGCTGGTCGCGGATTGTCGTTCCTACGGTCCAGAGACGGAAATCTGTGAGAAGGCGAGCGCGGCGCGTGTCCACAGGCTGGCGAACGGCATGGGCCCTCCACGTATGGGGCCTGGGTGTGGGCACCTGCCGGGACTTCGCGACCTGGACCTGGAGCGACCCATTTTGTTGCTGTGGAGCTATGCGACGCTATACGGCCCTCTGCCCTGCCCTGCGGCGTGTTCCCTGACTAGAATTGGAACTGCAAACGTGTGCTACAAGCAGTGAACATTCTGCTACATTGATTCGATACGGTCGGTATTTTATGGATGAGCAGAAAGCTCCTGCAATAACGCCACAGGGCTCCTTTCGGCCTTGACTAAAAAGCCTTGTCTTCTCATTGCAAGCATTGCGCGTCTCCTTGCTAACCCGTTAAGTGGATTAATCGCAATACAAAACATTTAAACTCAGTTAGCTAGGTATTCCGTGAATTTCTTTCATGAAGGCCTGGTCGCGGAGCCGGAGACGCCAAAGGCCCAAAGCTGTCGCGATGCATACACGATACATACACAGACACAGACAAGTCAATACAACTGCCCTTCATGTGTTAACGGTGGCCTTGGACATTTTGTTTGGTGTCCCGTGGTTCAGACACACCCAAAGGTCAACCCCAAGCCCGAGACAAGGGCTGTTGCGGATGATGATTGCGCGACGACGTTGATGCATACCGTATTTGAAGTTTGAACCCTTGAGCCAAGAACCCCTAGCTGGGCACATTGCAGGGCAACGATTGCAAGGCCAGAGCGCGCTTTTGGGAGGTTACGTGGAGCCCACTGTGACAGATGATACCTTACGGGATAGGGAAGGAGACCTTAGGGGAAGACCTAATGCGGGCCACGCGTACGCGTGGGGGCGGAGACAACATCAGCCGCCAAATTGTTTACGATAAGAGGCCTGCTAAAGCGAGCGGAACTATGCACTAAGGCTGTTGGTGGACGCTTCCATTTCACCAGGGCTGGTAATGAACGCTTCCATTAAAAGCAATCGGATTATAATGCAGGCGTCTGGCGGCCTTCACACATGGCCGTATTTCAAGCGGCACTTGTGCAACGTTTCATGCCTGATTCCGCACTACCGCCTCCGCAGACCTAGGAATTGTAAGCCCTGTGAATAATGCGTATGAGGGGGCTTCCGGCAGCAGAATTGGGGGGCCTCCGTTTTCAATTGATTCAATGTACGACCTTGTAGAGTTACTGCTCTGAAGGACAAACATACCGAAACGTACTATTATCAAATATGAACATCTGAGAATCCTTGCGAAGGACATCGACAACGCACGCGGCAAAAGAAGAGTGTGCCTACCTTGTTGTAAGGCTGTCCTTTATTAATCTCCCCGAAACGTATATTGCCACTTACCGACCTTCAAAAGTCTGATTGGTTTTACTTTTTTTGTTTAATCTGCTTGCGTACATAACCTTCCCGCTTTCGAGGCCCATGGCCGACGCTGGGTGACAGTTTAGCCGCTGCCGACAGCCATGTCTATAACTTTGCGTTTGTATGGAGAGCGGGACGGGTCATCTTGCGATGTCAGCGAGTACTCAAAGGCAGAGCTGTGCTCAAGCTGCGAGGTAAGAGCTCAACCGTCGTGGGCTACGGTAGCCAAGCAGGCCTGCGCATCCCCAATACCTGTCAACACGCAATCCCTTTCCCACGCCTTAATGACTGTTAGTATCTTCGAGGCTTCCTCGACTTCGGTGCAGCCAGTGCTAGCCGTTCAGTGTCGCTCGATGGCGATTCCCAGGACGCCGAAACTGACCCCGAGCCGACCACCGTCCTGGACGTTCACACAGGTGAGCCCAATCTCCAGCGGTATTCCCGAAATGGCTGTGCCCTTGAGCAGTATGGCCCAACCCCTGGTGCCGTGTCGTAACTAACCGCGCGGAAAACTGGCAACCGGGAAGTTGGGGGGTCGCGTCCCGAATTGCAGCCCCCTGACCCATCCCTGCCCCGCTCCGGGCCTGGTGGTATTGCACACGAGTAATACCTTTCTCCTTCTCCGGCCCGAAACGCGCCGCCCCTGCGCACCAAGTTTCCGAAGATTCCCGTGTCGATGACCAGCTCTCCCTGTCGTCGTCCACGGGTGGGTGGACACCCTCCCACCCTCCCACCACCCTCCCACTACCCCCAACACCCTACCACCACCACCACCCTGTCACCCTCGACTGCGCACACGCCACCAGGCTCCTGTCGGGCGACCCTGGCGGCGGCGGTGCTCCACTTCCTGCTGCGGGGCCCCGTGGAGGCGCCTCTGGAGGTCGATGGGGTGAGCGGCGGCGGCTGGGCGCTGGGAGGGCAGAGGGCAGAAGGGGGAGGGGGCGGCGTCACTAAGACGTCCCGGCTCTGTGTTACCTCCCCCTCCCCTCCCCGGACAAAGCATCCAATGATCCTCGGGGCCCTGTGTGCGTGTGTGTGTGTGTGAAGATGGGGGTCTTGGTAGATAGCCATCTTCGGGGCCTGATACTGGCCCAGGGGCGTTCTCACCGCTGAGGGTTCCGGTTCATCCGTTCGGTCGGTCGGTGGGTCGGTCGGGTGGTGGGTCGGTCGTTCTGCCGTATTTCCTCACTGGGCAATTTTCCGCACTGGGTTCTCGACCTCGTGGTTGGCCACCTCCGTCCCCTCCTCCGTCCCCTGGCGGGGGGGGGGCGCCTAGGGTCTCATTCCGATGTGGGTCACGTCTGGGTTCTGGCGGCAGGCGACTCGCACCTCGCTCTTCTCTACGGGTCTTCTCCCCCGACTCACTCTCTATCCCTCCCTCCCTTTGACGCTCTACCGCCACTCCCACCCCCCACCACCGCCCCCACCACCTCCATTTCGTGCTGCTTAATCACCCCGATACCCACCACTCAATCGACCGGCGCTCTCCCTTCCACTCTCCCCTTCTCTCTCCTTCGTCCATCTTTTACTCCCCCCCACCTCCCCACCTCCCCCTCACCCTCACCCTCCATCTCCCCTTTCCCCCCTTCTCCGTCTCCTTTTCCGCTGCGGTTTTCCTTTTTATCCCCCTTCAGTCAAACGCCGCCGAGCTGCTGAGCCTGGCTGACCTGTGGTGTCTGGACGGCATCAAGTCCCACGTGGTGACGTCGCTGAGGAGGAGCATGTGCAACAACTTCAAGTGAGTGGGTGCCCTGAAGGGGGGGTTATCCACGTATAGGCCGGAGCCCGTGAACGGGGGGACGGGGGGGACTGGAGGGGACTGGAGGGCGGTGGGGGGGGCCGGGGCCGGGGCAGGGGGCGGGCGGAAGCGGAGGCGGGGCGGGGGAGAAGTGGGGGGTAAGGAAGAAGATATCGCGGGCAGAGGGGACTGGAGGGCAAGTAAGTGGGGCGCAGCAAAGGGGCGGGGCAGGGCGCGGGCAGGGGCCGGGTCGGGAGCGGAGGCGGGGCGCGGTTGGGAGCGGAGGCGGGGGCGGGTGCAGGCCCGGGAGCTGCGTGGGGCGTGGGGCGGGGTCGTGGTTTCTGGATGGAGACCGGGGGCGACGGAAATACCAAAGCTTGGCATGGTGGGGGCTGCAGATCAGCGGCGCGAGTTAAGAGGAGATGGGGTTGGAGGGTTAAATGGTGGGAGGGTGGGAGGGTGGGACGGCTCTTGCGACATGCATCTCCCCCCAAGCCGGGTTCCTTTGAAGCTCGGCCCGGCAGACCGTTCAACCAAACTTGCAACTTGCAACTCCCTGCCTTTCGAACCATAACCACCACATCTTGGTCGCTATCACGTTGTTGATCGCTATCACGCGGTTGCTCGCTGGCCATCACGCGGTGTTTTGATCGCCACGTCGCGGTGTTTTGATCGCCACGCCGACGCCACGCCACGCCACGCCACATCGCGGTTGGGTTTCGCAGGCGGCCCTCCTCCGGCAGCATCGCAGTGGAGGCGGTGCCGCAGGTGGCGGTACTTGTACGGCAGGCGCTGGAATTCGGTGTCGGCGACGCCGACGGCGGACTGCAGCGCATGTACGGCGAATGTACGGCGTGGATGGCGGCGTGGGCCGCCAGGGCGTGGCCGACGCGGACGTTTGCCAACCTGCAACGGTGAGGGTGTGTGTGTGGCGGGAGGGCGGCGACTGGGCGGGGTTTTCTATGGATAGGCCGGGGAACGCGTGGGGTGGAGGAAGGCGCGGGGTGTCTGTGGCAGGTACATGGAGGGATTCTACTGCCCCCCTTGTCCTGTCCTGTCCTGTCCTGTTCTGTCTCCTGGCCCGGCGCCCTCCAAGCAGAATCCCCACTCCCTGCTCGTCAAACCCACGCCATGTCAAACCGATTGCCACCGCACCACACCACACCACACCGCACCCCACCCCAGCGCACCACGCCGCACCGCGCTGCTGCTTTCGTTCGCCTCCCCGGTCTACCCGGCTGCGGTCCTTCCCTCCTTCACCGCACCGCACCGCAGCCCCACCGCATCCCTCCCATAGCTGCGGGTTCGCCTTCATTACCGCAACCCCGCGGTATCTTCTTTTTTAGCCACCCCACCCCCACCCCCCGGCGCACTCATTGTTTAATAATGGAGCATATCACTCCCTGACCCCCCAACCCCACCCCCCGGCACCCCCGGCGCCGCACCGCAGCCCCGTCCACGACGACGTGATGGCGGCTGCGCGGTCGCACCTGACGGTGGAGAACGCCCCCGCGGTGCTGTCCGCCTGCCGGCAGCTGAGCGGCATGCCGTCGGTGGCCTGGGCGCGGCGCATCGAGGAGATGCGAGCGGAGCTCACGTCGTACACGCTGTCGTACATCTGGAGCAACTTTCCGGAGATCTGCGCGCGGGCGGGCCTGCGGTGGGTGGGTCTGGGCTGGGGCGCGGGGCGGGGCAGCAAGGGTGGGAGATAGGCGCGGGAGCGGGCGGGTATGTGTGTGTGCGTGTGCACGGCACCAGTACCCGCATCACCCCGCATGGCACTCCCCCCAACCCCGGCCCTGGTCTCTGTCCCCGGTCCGCACCCCTGCAGCCAAGACCGCTCCGAGTGCTGGGGCGCGCTGCTTGAGGAGCTCCGAAACCACGTGGCGGAGAACCCCGACCCGGACGCCGCGGTGCGCGTGCTGCCGCGCTGGGCCGCCCTCAGCAGGGCGCTGCTGTACGGCCCGCCGTCGTCCGCCGTGGCGGCTGCGCTGGGCCGCCGCGCCTCGGCGGCGGCGGCGCCGCCGGCGGGCGGCGGCGCCGCCGCCGGCCGGACGCAGTGGAGCACCGGCGGCGGCAGCGCCGGCGGCTCGACGGTTTCGGAGCCGGACGGCGCGACCTGGCTAGGGGAGGATGAGGCGTCGCAAATGCAGGTGGGTGGGCGCGATACCCGCGTTACCTCGTTATCGCTTTTTGCCGGTTCCTGCACGACCCACACGACCTGCCGCCCGCCCCGCGCAGCATAACAACCCCGTTGCGCACACGCACGCGCGCGCCCACACGCAGGACCTGTACGACCTTGTACGACACTACTGTGTACGGCACCTACCGCTGGTGGCCCGCTGCGCGGGCTTCCGGGCGCTGCCGCCGGCGGAGCAGCAGGCCATCCTGCTGATCGCGCAGGAGGGCATCTGTTGCGCCCAGGGCTTCACCGTCGCCGGCTTCGCGGCCCCCGAGCCAGGCCTGCTGCAGCCGCTGCTGCAGCCCTCGCAGCGCCCTGGCCGGGCACTGCCGTCGCCGCCAACGGTGCCGGCGGCGACGGCGGAGCAGAGCGGCAGCGGCCGCGGCAGCGGCGGCCGCGGCAGCGCCTCCTGGGTCATTCCGCTGGCGGACTCCCCGGTGGCCGCTTTGGCCGCGAGGTGGAGCCAGCCGGCGACGGCGGCGGCGGCTGCGACGGCTGGCGCCGCCGCAGGCGCCAGCCGCAGGCGGCCAGGGCTGCCGGTGACGGCGGCGGCGGCTTCGCCGACGCTGCGGGCACGCCACTCCGCGGCCGCTGCCGCGGCCCCCCGCCTCACGTCCACCGCGATTCATAGGCGCGCAAGCGCAGCGGCGGCGCTGCCGCCGGTGGCGGCGGCGGCGGCGCCGCCGCCGCCGGCGGAAGCCTCGGCAGCGGCTCTGACGGTGGTGGGACGACCGCTTGAGAAGATGGGCAAGGCCGCCGCTGGCGGGGCGTCTGGCTGGGAGATGACTGTGGCGGCAGCGGCGGCGGCGCCGTGCAAGGCCCGGGAAGCCGGCGGTGAGGAAGAAGGCTCGCAAGGCGGCGCGGCGGCTGTTGGGTTGGGATGGGATGGCAGCAAAGGCCCCATTGGCCCCTGCGGCAGCACGCTGGCAGCGGAGGCTGAGGTGGCGGAGGCGGCGGAGGCCGGCGGAAGCAGCTTGACTAAGCGCGCAGCGCCAGCGCCAGCGGCAGCGGCGGTCCTCGCAGCGCCGTCGACCACGCCCTCCGCCGGCGCCTCTGCGGATGATAGCGGCAGCGGCGCAGAAGCCGCTGCCGGAACGGAAGAGGCGGCAACAGCGACAGCGCCAGCAACCGCAGTCGGGCCTTGCACGCCGGGGGCGGCGGACGGAGCCGCACCGGCATCGGCCGCGCCAGCGGACGATGGCCGCTCGACCGCAGCGGCGGACGAGGACGCCGCCGAGGACGCCGCCGCCGGGGAGGCAGGCAAGGCGGCGGCGGCGGCAGCGGAGGCGGCAGGACACCACGGGACCGCGGCGGCGGCGGCAGCGGAAGCGCAAAACGGCAGCAGCGGTTTCCGCGATCCCACCACGGCTTCGGGGCCCGTGGAGGCGTGCCTGGGGCCGACGGAGGGGGCCGCTGAGCCGGAGGAGCAGGAGGAGGCGCCGGAGGCGGCAGCGGAGGCCGCTTCTGCGGCGGGCTCGGCTGGCGCAGGGGCAGAGGCACGGCCGGGCGGTTGGGCCGAGGAGGGCGCGGGGACGATGGAGGTGGAGGTGGCGGAGACGCCAGGCGCTGAGGCGGGGACTGCGGGCCTGCTTGCGGGGACTATGGAGGCGGCGGCGGCCGACTGGCCTGCGCCGAGTGACTCCCCACCGCCGGGGCCGGAGGCGTTGCTGGAGGGCTGTGGCAGCGGTGCGCTAGCGCCAGCCGACACGGGCAACGATGAGGCCGTGTCCGGCGCTTTGGCGGCGGCAGGAGATGCCGACGCACCCGCCGCCTTGTCCTCCGGCGCAGCTGCAGCTGCAGCTGCAGAAGCGGACCTTGCCGGGGGTTGCATTGGCTCGGGTGCCGTCGGCGAATCGCTTGCGGCGGTGGCGGCGGCGGCGGAGGAGGAACTGGCGTTGGAGGATGCGGCCGCCCGGGGCAAGCCCCCGCTCGTGTGTGAGGGCCACGCCGCGGAGGTCGACGGCGCCGTCGCGGCGGCGGCGGCGGAGATCGACGGCGCCGTCGAGTCATCGCTCGAGCGTGGCGCGTCGACGCAGCCGTCGACGCCGGTGCGGCGGGAGGCCGCCGGGGCGGTCGGTTGCCGTACCAAGCCCGGCGGCGGCGGCGACAGGGACTCGGACGGCGGAGCCGTCGTCAGCGACGCCGTCGGCGACGGCTGTTCCATCTCGGGTGCGTCGGATGCCGCGGGTCCAGGGGCACCGGCGGCGGTGGATTGTCCTGACGCCGGCGGCGGCGACCGTGACGGTGACGTACAGGCTTGTCCGGAGCTCTTGGAGTCCGTGCATGCCGTACAGATGGACGCAGCCAGCGCTGCCACCGACGCCGCCGACGCCGACCCCGACGTTCGTTGCGGGAATGGCATGGCGACAGCAGCGGAGGCGGAGGCGGGAACGGGGGATGCCGCAGCGGCGCCGCCCTCTGCGAGTTGCGGCCACAGGCAGGCGCCCGCGCCGCGAACCAGCAGCGGCAGCATCGCCGCCGCCAGCGAAACGGAAAGCGCGGCGGCGGCACCGCCGCCGCCGCCGCCGGCGGCGGTGGCAGCTGCGGCGCCACCAGCGGGGCCGTCCACGGCATTGCCAAGCAAGAGCAGCGTCCTCGGACAACGCGCCAGTGGCGCATCGTCTCGACATGCCGCCAGCAGTACGGCCGGTGCCTCTGCCGTACACGCCTCCACCGGTTTGGGTTTCGGAGCCAAGCCGGGCACCAGGCCGCTGTCACAGCCTGGCTCAGCTGCGGTCGGCGGCACGGCCGGCGGCGCCGCCAGCCGCGCTGTCGGCGCCGCGGGCAAGCTGCTGCCAACTGCCGCCGCCAGGGTTGTAAGCTCTAGCGAAGGCGGCGGCGGGGCCGCCGCCACCGCCGCCAGCCGCCGAGAGCCCGCGGCGGTGATGCGCTTAAGGTCGGCATCCGCCGCCTCCGCCGCCTTTACCACCGTGGCCCCCAACGCCGCTGCCATCTTCCGGGCGAGGTCCGTGAGCATGGCCGGCTCCGCCGCCAAAGGCGCGCATGGCAGCCAAGGAGCCGCCGGCGGCACCGCCGCAGGGCCCTCGGCAGCTGCAAGTACGCAGGCGACCACGGCGGCGGCGCGGCCGCGGAGCGCCGGCGGCGCCGCCGCCGCCGGCGCCGGCGGCGGCCGCATATCCCGGATCTTGAAACCGCAGGCGGCGGCCTCACCGCCGGCGAGTCCCCGCGCCCCGGAGTCCCGAGGAAGTAGCGCGAGACCCGCCGTGCTAACGCGACCCTCGCCCGCTGCGCAGCAGCTCAGCAGTGTCGGAGGCGGCGCTGCGGGCGCTGGCGCTGGTGCGGGGGCCGCTGCGCGGCGTGTGTCCCAAGCGCCGGCGCCCTCTGCGACGCAGTCCAACGGCGGTGGTGTTGGCGGCAAGCCCGCCGGCGACAGGCCGCCGCCGCCGCCACCGGCCGCCATCGCTGCGGCGACGCACCGCAGGCACAGCGTGGCGGCCCGGCGCCCTGACTCGGCAGTGGCTGCGGCGGCGACGGCGGCGACGCCCGTGGCGGAGGCGGCGGCGGCCACGAGGCCCCGCGCTGCCAGCTGGAGGAGATGAGGGGGGCTGGCGCCTGCCGGCGGCGCCGCCTGGCAAGCGCCCCGGGCGTGTTGGTGGGGGAGTGCGTGCGTGCATGCGTGCGTGCGTGTCTTGAGTGGCGGCAAAAAAAGAGAACCGCGGGAAGAACCGTGGGACGAACTGTCGGCGGTCGGTCCCTGGGAGCTCAGCTTCGTCGGTGCCGGTGGGGGAGGGGGACGCTCGGGCGCCCTGGGGGCGATTGTCTTGTCTTGAAGCGGCCGGCGGCGACAGGGCGGCCTCGGTTTACGATCTTCCGGGAGTGGTGGTGCGGTACTCATGATCAAGTAAGCAAGTATACATGTAGGCGTTGGGCACGGTACCGGCTCCGGTCCGTATTTCGTGTGTTTAGTTGAGGAAATGCCGCCAAGACAAGGTACGGTTTTTTGGTCACTTGCAGAGCCGGGCCTCGCACGTTTTTGTTCCGTTTCGAAGCCGGGCCTCGCACGTTCTTCCTCCCGCATTCGTTTTCGGGTCCGTTCTACCGGTATTCTACACCACCTGCCGTCCGTTTCTAAGGGCCATTCCGGCCGGGTGTTTCCCACGGCGTGGCTTCCCTTGCGCCGCCTCCGGGTCGTCCTTATAGGGGGAGGACCAGGTGGGATGTTCGTTGTTCGTTGTTTTGGCATGTTCGGACACACAGGCGGCGGCAGCGCCGGGATAACAGGAAAAGGACGGCGCGCGGTAAGAGGGGCTTAGCCCGCCTGCCCAGTGAATACAAACCGTCACTTGCAGCACCTTCAATATTCCTCAACGTGATAAAAGTTGGCGGGTCATGCGCCTGTTGGTTGGTACCGGTAGCAGCGAGTCTGCAAGACCCGGATCAACTGGCTGCAACCGTTCCCATGAGGGT
The DNA here is from genome assembly GCA_030267565.1 of Pleodorina starrii. Lineage (NCBI taxonomy): Eukaryota > Viridiplantae > Chlorophyta > Chlorophyceae > Chlamydomonadales > Volvocaceae > Pleodorina > Pleodorina starrii. Next base: position 377,326 of record BRXU01000053.1, read on the forward strand.
GCTGCCACCCGGTTTGGTTTGGGGGCTCCTGTCGGTCGGGTAGGTGCGGGGATGTGTATGTCCGTTAGGTGGGGTGGTCGTGGGTATTCAAAAGAGTAATCCGCAGCGGTGGAACGGCGGCGCGACGGGGGGCCGGCGTCCCGAGGAGCCTGGTGTCGTAGAAGGAGGGCGGGCTGGAAGGTGGCGCCGACAGATCTCGAGGCGCGCGTGTGCGTGGGTGCAAGTACCTTTTTTTATTGCGTGTGCGTTACGTTTCCGTATATGGACCGTAGTAGAGATGGTGATGTCACAAAGGCGGTGCGACACTGCTGTTCCTGTGCCGTACTCCAAAGGCGGTTGGGTATGGCCTCCGGCGGCCTCGTTGGGACGCCGGCCGGCTGCCGACCCGGCGCGTCGCTCCCTGGCGGACACCGTAACCTGCTGTGGCCGGTGCTCTATCTCGCTCTATCGACGCGTTTGCCTCGGCCCTGCGCCGCACTTGACTCGATTGCTGGTTTTACACGTGTGGGGACGTGATGTCTCGTCTCTCCTTGCTTTCTTTGCTGTGCCTTTCTTTGCTGTGCCTTTTTTTGGGCGGGGCCCCGCACGCCCAGCCCACCCCAGCCCAGCCCGGGTAGGTCGCGTGCCGTACCACGTGCCACGTGCATTGTTCCGCCGGAGCGCGGCGATCGGGAGCCCTCTTGCCTTTCTTGCATCTTCCTCCTCCGTCCATGCCGCCAGCATCAAGCATGGTCCTTCATTGCGATGTTATCTTCATCTTGTGAATGAATGAACAGTTCATTTTGCAATTGACACTCGGACTACCGGTGCGGTGTACGATGTGCCGGTATGACGTACCGGCATGTGTTGTTTGCCAATTCCTTGAGCGCGCCTTCTGGGCCCGAGCGCGACGTGCGATGCCACGAAGGCAAGCGGGCGCGGCCGTGCGCCTCCGGTACGGTACTCGGGGCCATGAACGAATCGGTTTACATGGGACGGATCCGGGGGATGAAAAGGAGATACCGCAGCGGAGATGGGCATATCGGTGCATATCGGCAATACAAGGCGGGTTGTTAGACATCAGCGGCGTACCACAGATGTTGCAGGCCTTTCCTTCGACTGAGATACGTGACATGGTTTGGTGTGGTGTGTCGAGGCATGACATGATATGGCGTGGCGCGGTGTGGCGTGGCGCGGCGCGGCGCTCGTCATGGTGAACCACTGCTGAACCTCCATGCTGCATCGCGTGATGGCCATGTCACGGGGTACGGCGTTCGTACGAAAGAGCATGCCGTACTGGTCTGCACCGCTGCCGGCCCGCGAAGCGATTCCCATAGTCGTCCGCCGGGTGGCGATCCCTGGCGGCGTCGGTGCGCCCGGGCAGTTGTCGTGCTGGTCTCCGAAGTGAGCCACGCACTACGGTACGCTTCTGGTCTGGTCAAGGGGAGGTCAAGGGGACTCGGGAGAGAGAGGGGGAAAAGCGCATCTGGAGCCTATGGACGCTATGGGTGGGGTTTTAGCATGCCGTACGTCTCACACTTTTTTCACTTACACACTTCTGCGTCGACGACAAACCTTGAACAGTACCGGTATTGAGCAGTACCGGTATTGAACAGTACCGGTATTGAGCAGTACCGGTATTGAGCAGCCCAGCAGGCCACCACACAGGCACCCACGCGCGCGCGCGCATCTGTCCGACCTGCCAAGATAACTAGGTAGCATCTAGGGTATCAGCGACAGTGCAGCACTGCGGTGCATCTCCCCGCCCAGCCCCCCGCCCCGCCCCGATGCGACCCAAAAGTATAGACGGGCAAAATCACAAATTCGATGGACTGCAAGGCGGTCAGATAGGAGAGATAAAAGTTGTATCGCCTCTCGTTCGGCAGCTTTACCTACGCCCTGTGCCGAAAGGAAGCGGTCGGAGCCCGGAAGCCCGTGGGCCCGGGGGCCCGGGGGCACGGGGGCACGGGGGCACGGCGGCACGGGGGCACGGGGGCATGCGGGCCCCGGGCACGGAGGCACGGAGGCAACCGGGCACCGAGGCACGGAATCAACCGGGCACCGGCGACCGGGCCCCCGGGCGACCGGGCCCCCGGGCGACCGGGGCCCCGGGGCGTCCGGGCCCCCGGGGCGACCGGGCCCCCGGGGCGACCGGGCCCCCGGGGCGACCGGGCCCCCGGGGGGACCGGGCCCCCGGGGCGACCGGCCCCCCGGGGCGACCGGGCCCCGGGGGCGCCGGGCCCCCGGGGGCGCCGGGGCCCCCGGGGCGACCGGCCCCCGGGGGCGACCGGGCCCCCGGGAGACCGGGCCCCCGGGCGACCGGGCCCCCGGGAGACCGGGCCCCCGGGGCGACCGGGCCCCCGGGGCGACCGGGCCCCCGGGGCGACCGGGCACCCGGGAGACCGGGCACCCGGGAGACCGGGCACCCGGGAGACCGGGCACCCGGGAGACCGGGCACCCGGGAGACCGGGCACCCGGGAGACCGGGCACCCGGGAGACCGGGCACCCGGGAGACCGGGCACCCGGGAGACCGGGCACCCGGGAGACCGGGCACCCGGGAGACCGGGCACCCGGGAGACCGGGCACCCGGGAGACCGGGCACCCGGGAGACCGGGCACCCGGGAGACCCCGCACCCGGGAGACCGGGCACCCGGGAGACCGGGCACCCGGGAGACCGGGCACCCGGGAGACCGGGCACCCGGGAGACCGGGCACCCGGGAGACCGGGCACCCGGGAGACCGGGCACCCGGGAGACCGGGCACCCGGGAGACCGGGCACCCGGGAGACCGGGCACCCGGGAGACCGGGCACCCGGGAGACCGGGCACCCGGGAGACCGGGCACCCGGGCGACCGGGCACCCGGGAGACCGGGCACCCGGGAGACCGGGCACCCGGGCGACCGGGCACCCGGGCGACCGGGCACCCGGGAGACCGGGCACCCGGGAGACCGGGCACCCGGGAGACCGGGCACCCGGGAGACCGGGCACCCGGGAGACCGGGCACCCGGGAGACCGGGCACCCGGGAGACCGGGCACCCGGGAGACCGGGCACCCGGGAGACCGGGCACCCGGGAGACCGGGCACCCGGGAGACCGGGCACCCGGGAGACCGGGCACCCGGGAGACCGGGCACCCGGGAGACCGGGCACCCGGGAGACCGGGCACCCGGGAGACCGGGCACCCGGGAGACCGGGCACCCGGGAGACCGGGCACCCGGGAGACCGGGCACCCGGGAGACCGGGCACCCGGGAGACCGGGCACCCGGGAGACCGGGCACCCGGGAGACCGGGCACCCGGGAGACCGGGCACCCGGGAGACCGGGCACCCGGGAGACCGGGCACCCGGGAGACCGGGCACCCGGGAGACCGGGCACCCGGGAGACCGGGCACCCGGGAGACCGGGCACCCGGGAGACCGGGCACCCGGGAGACCGGGCACCCGGGAGACCGGGCACCCGGGAGACCGGGCACCCGGGAGACCGGGCACCCGGGAGACCGGGCACCCGGGAGACCGGGCACCCGGGAGACCGGGCACCCGGGAGACCGGGCACCCGGGAGACCGGGCACCCGGGCGACCGGGCACCCGGGAGACCGGGCACCCGGGAGACCGGGCACCCGGGAGACCGGGCACCCGGGAGACCGGGCACCCGGGAGACCGGGCACCCGGGAGACCGGGCACCCGGGAGACCGGGCACCCGGGAGACCGGGCACCCGGGAGACCGGGCACCCGGGAGACCGGGCACCCGGGAGACCGGGCACCCGGGAGACTGGGCACCCGGGAGACCGGGCACCCGGGAGACCGGGCACCCGGGAGACCGGGCACCCGGGAGACCGGGCACCCGGGAGACCGGGCACCCGGGAGACCGGGCACCCGGGAGACCGGGCACCCGGGAGACCGGGCACCCGGGAGACCGGGCACCCGGGAGACCGGGCACCCGGGAGACCGGGCACCCGGGCGACCGGGCACCCGGGAGACCGGGCACCCGGGAGACCGGGCACCCGGTAGACCGGGCACCCGGGAGACCGGGCACCCGGGAGACCGGGCACCCGGGAGACCGGGCACCCGGGAGACCGGGCACCCGGGATACCGGGCACGCGGGTGACGGGGCACCCGGGAGACCGGGCACCCGGGAGACCGGGCACCCGGGAGACCGGGCACCCGGGAGACCGGGCACCCGGGAGACCGGGCACCCGGGAGACCGGGCACCCGGGAGACCGGGCACCCGGGAGACCGGGCACCCGGGAGACCGGGCACCCGGGAGACCGGGCACCCGGGAGACCGGGCACCCGGGAGACCGGGCACCCGGGAGACCGGGCACCCGGGAGACCGGGCACCCGGGAGACCGGGCACCGGGGAGACCGGGCACCCGGGAGACCGGGCACCCGGGAGACCGGGCACCCGGGAGACCGGGCACCCGGGAGACCGGGCACCCGGGAGACCGGGCACCCGGGAGACCGGGCACCCGGGAGACCGGGCACCCGGGAGACCGGGCACCCGGGAGACCGGGCACCCGGGAGACCGGGCACCCGGGAGACCGGGCACCCGGGAGACCGGGCACCCGGGAGACCGGGCACCCGGGAGACCGGGCACCCGGGAGACCGGGCACCCGGGAGACCGGGCACCCGGGAGACCGGGCACCCGGGAGACCGGGCACCCGGGAGACCGGGCACCCGGGAGACCGGGCACCCGGGAGACCGGGCACCCGGGAGACCGGGCACCCGGGAGACCGGGCACCCGGGAGACCGGGCACCCGGGAGACCGGGCACCCGGGAGACCGGGCACCCGGGCGACCGGGCACCCGGGCGACCGGGCACCCGGGAGACCGGGCACCCGGGAGACCGGGCACCCGGGAGACCGGGCACCCGGGAGACCGGGCACCCGGGAGACCGGGCACCCGGGAGACCGGGCACCCGGGAGACCGGGCACCCGGGAGACCGGGCACCCGGGAGACCGGGCACCCGGGAGACCGGGCACCCGGGAGACCGGGCACCCGGGAGACCGGGCACCCGGGAGACCGGGCACCCGGGAGACCGGGCACCCGGGAGACCGGGCACCCGGGAGACCGGGCACCCGGGAGACCGGGCACCCGGGAGACCGGGCACCCGGGAGACCGGGCACCCGGGAGACCGGGCACCCGGGAGACCGGGCACCCGGGAGACCGGGCACCCGGGAGACCGGGCACCCGGGAGACCGGGCACCCGGGAGACCGGGCACCCGGGAGACCGGGCACCCGGGAGACCGGGCACCCGGGAGACCGGGCACCCGGGAGACCGGGCACCCGGGAGACCGGGCACCCGGGAGACCGGGCACCCGGGAGACCGGGCACCCGGGAGACCGGGCACCCGGGAGACCGGGCACCCGGGAGACCGGGCACCCGGGAGACCGGGCACCCGGGAGACCGATCACCCGGGAGACCGGGCACCCGGGAGACCGGGCACCCGGGAGACCGGGCACCCGGGAGACCGGGCACCCGGGAGACCGGGCACCCGGGAGACCGGGCACCCGGGAGACCGGGCACCCGGGAGACCGGGCACCCGGGAGACCGGGCACCCGGGAGACCGGGCACCCGGGAGACCGGGCCCCCGGGAGACCGGGCCCCCGGGAGACCGGGCACCCGGGAGACCGGGCACCCGGGAGACCGGGCACCCGGGAGACCGGGCACCCGGGAGACCGGGCACCCGGGAGACCGGGCACCCGGGAGACCGGGCACCCGGGAGACCGGGCACCCGGGAGACCGGGCACCCGGGAGACCGGGCACCCGGGAGACCGGGCCCCCGGGAGACCGGGCCCCCGGGAGACCGGGCCCCCGGGAGACCGGGCCCCCGGGAGACCGGGCCCCCGGGAGACCGGGCCCCCAGGAGACCGGGCCCCGGGCCCCGGGCCCCGGGCCCCGGGCCCCGGGCCCCGGGCCCCGGGCCCCGGGCCCCGGGCACCGGGCACCGGGCACCGGGCACCGGGCACCGGGCACCGGGCACCGGGCACCGGGCACCGGGCACCGGGCACCGGGCACCGGGCACCGGGCACCGGGCACCGGGCACCGGGCACCGGGCACCGGGCACCGGGCACCGGGCACCGGGCACCGGGCACCGGGCACCGGGCACCGGGCACCGGGCACCGGGCACCGGGCACCGGGCACCGGGCACCGGGCACCGGGCACCGGGCACCGGGCACCGGGCACCGGGCACCGGGCACCGGGCACCGGGCACCGGGCACCGGGCACCGGGCACCGGGCACCGGGCACCGGGCACCGGGCACCGGGCACCGGGCACCGGGCACCGGGCACCGGGCACCGGGCACCGGGCACCGGGCACCGGGCACCGGGCACCGGGCACCGGGCACCGGGCACCGGGCACCGGGCACCGGGCACCGGGCACCGGGCACCGGGCACCGGGCACCGGGCACCGGGCACCGGGCACCCGGGAGACCGGGCACCCGGGAGACCGGGCACCCGGGAGACCGGGCACCCGGGAGACCGGGCACCCGGGCGACCGGGCCCCCGGGCGACCGGGCACCCGGGCGACCGGGCACCCGGGCGACCGGGCACCCGGGCGACCGGGCACCCGGGCGACCGGGCACCCGGGAGACCGGGCACCCGGGAGACCGGGCACCCGGGAGACCGGGCACCCGGGAGACCGGGCACCCGGGAGACCGGGCACCCGGGAGACCGGGCACCCGGGAGACCGGGCACCCGGGAGACCGGGCACCCGGGAGACCGGGCACCCGGGAGACCGGGCACCCGGGAGACCGGGCACCCGGGAGACCGGGCACCCGGGAGACCGGGCACCCGGGAGACCGGGCACCCGGGAGACCGGGCACCCGGGAGACCGGGCACCCGGGAGACCGGGCACCCGGGAGACCGGGCACCCGGGAGACCGGGCACCCGGGAGACCGGGCACCCGGGAGACCGGGCACCCGGGAGACCGGGCACCCGGGAGACCGGGCACCCGGGAGACCGGGCACCCGGGAGACCGGGCACCCGGGAGACCGGGCACCCGGGAGACCGGGCACCCGGGAGACCGGGCACCCGGGAGACCGGGCACCCGGGAGACCGGGCACCCGGGAGACCGGGCACCCGGGAGACCGGGCACCCGGGAGACCGGGCACCCGGGAGACCGGGCACCCGGGAGACCGGGCACCCGGGAGACCGGGCACCCGGGAGACCGGGCACCCGGGAGACCGGGCACCCGGGAGACCGGGCACCCGGGAGACCGGGCACCCGGGAGACCGGGCACCCGGGAGACCGGGCACCCGGGAGACCGGGCACCCGGGAGACCGGGCACCCGGGAGACCGGGCACCCGGGAGACCGGGCACCCGGGAGACCGGGCACCCGGGAGACCGGGCACCCGGGAGACCGGGCACCCGGGAGACCGGGCACCCGGGAGACCGGGCACCCGGGAGACCGGGCACCCGGGAGACCGGGCACCCGGGAGACCGGGCACCCGGGAGACCGGGCACCCGGGAGACCGGGCACCCGGGAGACCGGGCACCCGGGAGACCGGGCACCCGGGAGACCGGGCACCCGGGAGACCGGGCACCCGGGAGACCGGGCACCCGGGAGACCGGGCACCCGGGAGACCGGGCACCCGGGAGACCGGGCACCCGGGAGACCGGGCACCCGGGAGACCGGGCACCCGGGAGACAGGGCCCCCGGGAGACCGGGCACCCGGGAGACCGGGCACCCGGGAGACCGGGCACCCGGGAGACCGGGCACCCGGGAGACCGGGCACCCGGGAGACCGGGCACCCGGGAGACCGGGCACCCGGGAGACCGGGCACCCGGGAGACCGGGCACCCGGGAGACCGGGCACCCGGGAGACCGGGCACCCCGGAGACCGGGCACCCGGGAGACCGGGCACCCGGGAGACCGGGCACCCGGGAGACCGGGCACCCGGGAGACCGGGCACCCGGGAGACCGGGCACCCGGGAGACCGGGCACCCGGGAGACCGGGCACCCGGGAGACCGGGCACCCGGGAGACCGGGCACCCGGGAGCCCGGGCACCCGGGAGACCGGGCACCCGGGAGACCGGGCACCCGGGAGACCGGGCACCCGGGAGACCGGGCACCCGGGAGACCGGGCACCCGGGAGACCGGGCACCCGGGAGACCGGGCACCCGGGAGACCGGGCACCCGGGAGACCGGGCACCCGGGAGACCGGGCACCCGGGAGACCGGGCACCCGGGAGACCGGGCACCCGGGAGACCGGGCACCCGGGAGACCGGGCACCCGGGAGACCGGGCACCCGGGAGACCGGGCACCCGGGAGACCGGGCACCCGGGAGACCGGGCACCCGGGAGACCGGGCACCCGGGAGACCGGGCACCCGGGAGACCGGGCACCCGGGAGACCGGGCACCCGGGAGACCGGGCACCCGGGAGACCGGGCACCCGGGAGACCGGGCACCCGGGAGACCGGGCACCCGGGAGACCGGGCACCCGGGAGACCGGGCACCCGGGAGACCGGCCACCCGCGAGCCCGGGCACCCGGGAGACCGGGCACCCGGGAGACCGGGCACCCGGGAGACCGGGCACCCGGGAGACCGGGCACCCGGGAGACCGGGCACCCGGGAGACCGGGCACCCGGGAGACCGGGCACCCGGGAGACCGGGCACCCGGGAGACCGGGCACCCGGGAGACCGGGCACCCGGGAGACCGGGACCCCCGGAGAACGGGCACCCGGGAGACCGCGCACCCGGGAGACCGGGCACCCGCGAGACCGGGCACCCGGGAGACCGGGCACCCGGGAGACCGGGCACCCGGGAGACCGGGCACCCGGGAGACCGGGCACCCGGGAGACCGGGCACCCGGGAGACCGGGCACCCGGGAGACCGGGCACCCGGGAGACCGGGCACCCGGGAGACCGGGCACCCGGGAGACCGGGCACCCGGGAGACCGGGCACCCGGGAGACCGGGCACCCGGGAGACCGGGCACCCGGGAGACCGGGCACCCGGGAGACCGGGCACCCGGGAGACCGGGCACCCGGGAGACCGGGCACCCGGGAGACCGGGCACCCGGGAGACCGGGCACCCGGGAGACCGGGCACCCGGGAGACCGGGCACCCGGGAGACCGGGCACCCGGGAGACCGGGCACCCGGGAGACCGGGCACCCGGGAGACCGGGCACCCGGGAGACCGGGCACCCGGGAGACCGGGCACCCGCGGCACCCGGGAGACCGGGCACCCGGGAGACCGGGCACCCGGGAGACCGGGCACCCGGGAGACCGGGCACCCGGGAGACCGGGCACCCGGGAGACCGGGCACCCGGGAGACCGGGCACCCGGGAGACCGGGCACCCGGGAGACCGGGCACCCGGGAGACCGGGCACCCGGGAGACCGGGCACCCGGGAGACCGGGCACCCGGGAGACCGGGCACCCGGGAGACCGGGCACCCGGGAGACCGGGCACCCGGGAGACCGGGCACCCGGGAGACCGGGCACCCGGGAGACCGGGCACCCGGGAGACCGGGCACCCGGGAGACCGGGCACCCGGGAGACCGGGCACCCGGGAGACCGGGCACCAGGGAGACCGGGCACCAAGGAGACCGGGCACCGGGGAGACCGGGCACCGGGGAGACCGGGCACCGGGGAGACCGGGCACCGGGGAGACCGGGCACCGGGGAGACCGGGCACCGGGGAGACCGGGCACCGGGCACCGGGCACCGGGCACCGGGCACCGGGCACCGGGCACCGGGCACCGGGCACCGGGCACCGGGCACCGGGCACCGGGCACCGGGCACCGGGCACCGGGCACCGGGCACCGGGCACCGGGCACCGGGCACCGGGCACCGGGCACCGGGCACCGGGCACCGGGCACCGGGCACCGGGCACCGGGCACCGGGCACCGGGCACCGGGCACCGGGCACCGGGCACCGGGCACCGGGCACCGGGCACCGGGCACCGGGCACCGGGCACCGGGCACCGGGCACCGGGCACCGGGCACCGGGCACCGGGCACCGGGCACCGGGCACCGGGCACCGGGCACCGGGCACCGGGCACCGGGCACCCGGGAGACCGGGCACCCGGGAGACCGGGCACCCGGGAGACCGGGCACCCGGGAGACCGGGCACCCGGGAGACCGGGCACCCGGGAGACCGGGCACCCGGGAGACCGGGCACCCGGGAGACCGGGCACCCGGGAGACCGGGCACCCGGGAGACCGGGCACCCGGGAGACCGGGCACCCGGGAGACCGGGCACCCGGGAGACCGGGCACCCGGGAGACCGGGCACCCGGGAGACCGGGCACCCGGGAGACCGGGCACCCGGGAGACCGGGCACCCGGGAGACCGGGCACCCGGGAGACCGGGCACCCGGGAGACCGGGCACCCGGGAGACCGGGCACCCGGGAGACCGGGCACCCGGGAGACCGGGCACCCGGGAGACCGGGCACCCGGGAGACCGGGCACCCGGGAGACCGGGCACCCGGGAGACCGGGCACCCGGGAGACCGGGCACCAGGGAGACCGGGCACCAGGGAGACCGGGCACCAGGGAGACCGGGCACCAGGGAGACCGGGCACCAGGGAGACCGGGCACCAAGGAGACCGGGCACCAAGGAGACCGGGCACCAAGGAGACCGGGCACCAAGGAGACCGGGCACCGGGCACCGGGCACCGGGCACCGGGCACCGGGCACCGGGCACCGGGCACCGGGCACCGGGCACCGGGCACCGGGCACCGGGCACCGGGCACCGGGCACCGGGCACCGGGCACCGGGCACCGGGCACCGGGCACCGGGCACCGGGCACCGGGCACCGGGCACCGGGCACCGGGCACCGGGCAGCGGGCACCGGGCACCGGGCACCGGGCACCGGGCACCGGGCACCGGGCACCGGGCACCGGGCACCGGGCACCGGGCACCGGGCACCGGGCACCGGGCACCGGGCACCGGGCACCGGGCACCGGGCACCGGGCACCGGGCACCGGGCACCGGGCACCGGGCACCGGGCACCGGGCACCGGGCACCGGGCACCGGGCACCAGGGAGACCGGGCACCGGGCACCGGGCACCCGGGAGACCGGGCACCCGGGAGACCGGGCACCCGGGAGACCGGGCACCCGGGAGACCGGGCACCCGGGAGACCGGGCACCCGGGAGACCGGGCACCCGGGAGACCGGGCACCCGGGAGACCGGGCACCCGGGCCCGGTCCTGCCCGGTCCCGGTCTCCCGGGTGCCGGCTCCCGGTGCCCGGTCTCCCCGGTGCCCGGTCTCCCCGGTGCCCGGTCTCCCGGGTGCCCGGTGCCCGGTGCCCGGGGCCCGGTCGCCCCGGTGCCCGGTGGCCCGGTGCCCGGTGCCCGCTGCCCGGTGCCCGGTGCCCGGTGCCCGGTGCCCGGTGCCCGGTGCCCGGTGCCCGGTGCCCGGTGCCCGGTGCCCCGGGTGCCTTGGGTGCCTCGGGTGCCCTGGGTGCCTCGGGTGCCCGGTGCCCGGTGCCCGGTGCCCGGTGCCCGGTGCCCGGTGCCCGGTGCCCGGTGCCCGGTGCCCGGTGCCCGGTGCCCGGTGCCCGGTGCCCGGTGCCCGGTGCCCGGTGCCCGGTGCCCGGTGCCCGGTGCCCGGTGCCCGGTGCCCGGTGCCCGGTGCCCGGTGCCCGGTGCCCGGTCTCCCCGGTGCCCGGTCTCCCCGGTGCCCGGTCTCCCCGGTGCCCGGTCTCCTTGGTGCCCGGTCTCCCTGGTGCCCGGTCTCCTTGGTGCCCGGTCTCCCTGGTGCCCGGTGCCCGGTGCCCGGTGCCCGGTGCCCGGTGCCCGGTGCCCGGTGCCCGGTGCCCGGTGCCCGGTGGACTAGTGCCCGGTGCCCGGTGCCCGGTGCCCGGTGCCCGGTGCCCGGTGCCCGGTGCCCGCGGCCCGGTGCCCGTTGCCCCGGTCTCCCGAGTGCCCGGTTGCTCGGTGCCCGGTGGCCCGGTGCCCGGGGTGCCCGGTGCCCGGTGCCCGGTGCCCGTGTGCCCGGCCGGTGCCCGGTGCCCGGTGCCCGGTTTGCCCGTGTCCCGGTGCCCGGTGCCCGGTGCCCGTGTTGCCCGGTGCCCGGTGCCCAGTTCCCGGTGCCCGGGTCCGCCGGTGCCCGGTGCCCGGTGCCGGTGCCCGGGTCCGCCGGTGCCCGGATGCCCCGGTGGCCCGGTGGTTGCCGCGGATCCGCCCGGTGCCCGAGTCCGCCCGGTGCCCGGTGCCCGGTGCCCGGTGCCCCGGTGCCCGGTGCCCGGTGCCCGGTGCCCGGTGCCCGGTGCCCGGTGCCCGGTGCCCGGTGCCCGGTGCCCGGTGCCCGGTGCCCGGTGCCCGGTGCCCGGTGCCCGGTGCCCGGTGCCCGGTGCCCGGTGCCCGGTGCCCGGTGCCCGGTGCCCGGTGCCCCGGTGCCCGGTGCCCGGTGCCCGGTGCCCGGTGCCCGGTGCCCGGTGCCCGGTGCCCGGTGCCCGGTGCCCGGTGCCCGGTGCCCTGCGCCCGGTGCCCGGTGCCCGGTGCCCGGTGCCCGGTGCCCGCTGCCCGGTGCCCGGTGCCCGGTGCCCGGTGCCCGGTGCCCGGTGCCCGGTGCCCGGTGCCCGGTGCCCGGTGCCCGGTTGCCCGGTGCCCGGTGCCCGGTGCCCGGTGCCCGGGTGCCCGGTGCCCGGTGCCCGGTGCCCGGTGCCCGGTGCCCGGTGCCCGGGTGCCCGGTGCCCGGTGCCCGGTGCCCGGGGGCCGGGGCCCGGTCTCCCCGGGGCCCGGTCTCCCCGGTGCCCGGTCTCCCCGGTGCCCGGTCTCCCCGGTGCCCGGTCTCCCCGGTGCCCGGTCTCCTTGGTGCCCGGTCTCCCGGGTGCCCGGTCTCCTTGGTGCCCGGTCTCCTTGGTGCCCGGTCTCCCGGGTGCCCGGTCTCCCGGGTGCCCGGTCTCCCGGGTGCCCGGTCTCCCGGGTGCCCGGTCTCCCGGGTGCCCGGTCTCCCGGGTGCCCGGTCTCCCGGGTGCCCGGTCTCCCGGGTGCCCGGTCTCCCGGGAGACCGGGCACCCGGGAGACCGGGCACCCGGGAGACCGGGCACCCGGGAGACCGGGCACCCGGGAGACCGGGCACCCGGGAGACCGGGCACCCGGGAGACCGGGCACCCGGGAGACCGGGCACCCGGGAGACCGGGCACCAAGGAGACCGGGCACCAAGGAGACCGGGCACCAAGGAGACCGGGCACCGGGCACCGGGCACCGGGCACCGGGCACCGGGCACCGGGCACCGGGCACCGGGCACCGGGCACCGGGCACCGGGCACCGGGCACCGGGCACCGGGCACCGGGCACCGGGCACCGGGCACCGGGCACCGGGCACCGGGCACCGGGCACCGGGCACCGGGCACCGGGCACCGGGCACCGGGCACCGGGCACCGGGCACCGGGCACCGGGCACCGGGCACCGGGCACCGGGCACCGGGCACCGGGCACCGGGCACCGGGCACCGGGCACCGGGCACCGGGCACCGGGCACCGGGCACCGGGCACCGGGCACCGGGCACCGGGCACCGGGCACCGGGCACCGGGCACCGGGCACCGGGCACCGGGCACCGGGCACCGGGCACCGGGCACCGGGCACCGGGCACCGGGCACCGGGCACCGGGCACCGGGCACCGGGCACCGGGCACCGGGCACCGGGCACCGGGCACCGGGCACCGGGCACCGGGCACCGGGCACCGGGCACCGGGCACCGGGCACCGGGCACCGGGCACCGGGCACCGGGCACCGGGCACCGGGCACCGGGCACCGGGCACCGGGCACCGGGCACCGGGCACCG